>OY755038.1:84224320-84236820 GCA_963576565.1 Aspidapion aeneum | reverse complement strand
ACTCTCACTCTCACTCTCACTCTCACTCTCACTCTCACTCTCACTCTCACTCTCACTCTCACTCTCACTCTCATTCTCATTCTCATTCTCATTCTCATTCTCATTCTCATTCTCATTCTCATTCTCATTCTCATTCTCATTCTCATTCTCATTCTCATTCTCATTCTCATTCTCATTCTCATTCTCATTCTCATTCTCATTCTCATTCTCATTCTCATTCTCATTCTCATTCTCATTCTCATTCTCATTCTCATTCTCATTCTCATTCTCATTCTCATTCTCATTCTCATTCTCATTCTCATTCTCATTCTCATTCTCATTCTCATTCTCATTCTCATTCTCATTCTCATTCTCATTCTCATTCTCATTCTCATTCTCATTCTCATTCTCATTCTCATTCTCATTCTCATTCTCATTCTCATTCTCATTCTCATTCTCATTCTCATTCTCATTCTCATTCTCATTCTCATTCTCATTCTCATTCTCATTCTCATTCTCATTCTCATTCTCATTCTCATTCTCATTCTCATTCTCATTCTCATTCTCATTCTCATTCTCATTCTCATTCTCATTCTCATTCTCATTCTCATTCTCATTCTCATTCTCATTCTCATTCTCATTCTCATTCTCATTCTCATTCTCATTCTCATTCTCATTCTCATTCTCATTCTCATTCTCATTCTCATTCTCATTCTCATTCTCATTCTCATTCTCATTCTCATTCTCATTCTCATTCTCATTCTCATTCTCATTCTCATTCTCATTCTCATTCTCATTCTCATTCTCATTCTCATTCTCATTCTCATTCTCATTCTCATTCTCATTCTCATTCTCATTCTCATTCTCATTCTCATTCTCATTCTCATTCTCATTCTCATTCTCATTCTCATTCTCATTCTCATTCTCATTCTCATTCTCATTCTCATTCTCATTCTCATTCTCATTCTCATTCTCATTCTCATTCTCATTCTCATTCTCATTCTCATTCTCATTCTCATTCTCATTCTCATTCTCATTCTCATTCTCATTCTCATTCTCATTCTCATTCTCATTCTCATTCTCATTCTCATTCTCATTCTCATTCTCATTCTCATTCTCATTCTCATTCTCATTCTCATTCTCATTCTCATTCTCATTCTCATTCTCATTCTCATTCTCATTCTCATTCTCATTCTCATTCTCATTCTCATTCTCATTCTCATTCTCATTCTCATTCTCATTTCATTCTCATTCTCATTCTCATTCTCATTCTCATTCTCATTCTCATTCTCATTCTCATTCTCATTCTCATTCTCATTCTCATTCTCATTCTCATTCTCATTCTCATTCTCATTCTCATTCTCATTCTCATTCTCATTCTCATTCTCATTCTCATTCTCATTCTCATTCTCATTCTCATTCTCATTCTCATTCTCATTCTCATTCTCATTCTCATTCTCATTCTCATTCTCATTCTCATTCTCATTCTCATTCTCATTCTCATTCTCATTCTCATTCTCATTCTCATTCTCATTCTCATTCTCATTCTCATTCTCATTCTCATTCTCATTCTCATTCTCATTCTCATTCTCATTCTCATTCTCATTCTCATTCTCATTCTCATTCTCATTCTCATTCTCATTCTCATTCTCATTCTCATTCTCATTCTCATTCTCATTCTCATTCTCATTCTCATTCTCATTCTCATTCTCATTCTCATTCTCATTCTCATTCTCATTCTCATTCTCATTCTCATTCTCATTCTCATTCTCATTCTCATTCTCATTCTCATTCTCATTCTCATTCTCATTCTCATTCTCATTCTCATTCTCATTCTCATTCTCATTCTCATTCTCATTCTCATTCTCATTCTCATTCTCATTCTCATTCTCATTCTCATTCTCATTCTCATTCTCATTCTCATTCTCATTCTCATTCTCATTCTCATTCTCATTCTCATTCTCATTCTCATTCTCATTCTCATTCTCATTCTCATTCTCATTCTCATTCTCATTCTCATTCTCATTCTCATTCTCATTCTCATTCTCATTCTCATTCTCATTCTCATTCTCATTCTCATTCTCATTCTCATTCTCATTCTCATTCTCATTCTCATTCTCATTCTCATTCTCATTCTCATTCTCATTCTCATTCTCATTCTCATTCTCATTCTCATTCTCATTCTCATTCTCATTCTCATTCTCATTCTCATTCTCATTCTCATTCTCATTCTCATTCTCATTCTCATTCTCATTCTCATTCTCATTCTCATTCTCATTCTCATTCTCATTCTCATTCTCATTCTCATTCTCATTCTCATTCTCATTCTCATTCTCATTCTCATTCTCATTCTCATTCTCATTCTCATTCTCATTCTCATTCTCATTCTCATTCTCATTCTCATTCTCATTCTCATTCTCATTCTCATTCTCATTCTCATTCTCATTCTCATTCTCATTCTCATTCTCATTCTCATTCTCATTCTCATTCTCATTCTCATTCTCATTCTCATTCTCATTCTCATTCTCATTCTCATTCTCATTCTCATTCTCATTCTCATTCTCATTCTCATTCTCATTCTCATTCTCATTCTCATTCTCATTCTCATTCTCATTCTCATTCTCATTCTCATTCTCATTCTCATTCTCATTCTCATTCTCATTCTCATTCTCATTCTCATTCTCATTCTCATTCTCATTCTCATTCTCATTCTCATTCTCATTCTCATTCTCATTCTCATTCTCATTCTCATTCTCATTCTCATTCTCATTCTCATTCTCATTCTCATTCTCATTCTCATTCTCATTCTCATTCTCATTCTCATTCTCATTCTCATTCTCATTCTCATTCTCATTCTCATTCTCATTCTCATTCTCATTCTCATTCTCATTCTCATTCTCATTCTCATTCTCATTCTCATTCTCATTCTCATTCTCATTCTCATTCTCATTCTCATTCTCATTCTCATTCTCATTCTCATTCTCATTCTCATTCTCATTCTCATTCTCATTCTCATTCTCATTCTCATTCTCATTCTCATTCTCATTCTCATTCTCATTCTCATTCTCATTCTCATTCTCATTCTCATTCTCATTCTCATTCTCATTCTCATTCTCATTCTCATTCTCATTCTCATTCTCATTCTCATTCTCATTCTCATTCTCATTCTCATTCTCATTCTCATTCTCATTCTCATTCTCATTCTCATGCTCATGCTCATGCTCATGCTCATGCTCATGCTCATGCTCATGCTCATGCTCATGCTCATGCTCATGCTCATGCTCATGCTCATGCTCATGCTCATGCTCATGCTCATGCTCATGCTCATGCTCATGCTCATGCTCATGCTCATGCTCATGCTCATGCTCATGCTCATGCTCATGCTCATGCTCATGCTCATGCTCATGCTCATGCTCATGCTCATGCTCATGCTCATGCTCATGCTCATGCTCATGCTCATGCTCATGCTCATGCTCATGCTCATGCTCATGCTCATGCTCATGCTCATGCTCATCTCATTCTCATTCTCATTCTCATTCTCATTCTCATTCTCATTCTCATTCTCATTCTCATTCTCATTCTCATTCTCATTCTCATTCTCATTCTCATTCTCATTCTCATTCTCATTCTCATTCTCATTCTCATTCTCATTCTCATTCTCATTCTCATTCTCATTCTCATTCTCATTCTCATTCTCATTCTCATTCTCATTCTCATTCTCATTCTCATTCTCATTCTCATTCTCATTCTCATTCTCATTCTCATTCTCATTCTCATTCTCATTCTCATTCTCATTCTCATTCTCATTCTCATTCTCATTCTCATTCTCATTCTCATTCTCATTCTCATTCTCATTCTCATTCTCATTCTCATTCTCATTCTCATTCTCATTCTCATTCTCATTCTCATTCTCATTCTCATTCTCATTCTCATTCTCATTCTCATTCTCATTCTCATTCTCATTCTCATTCTCATTCTCATTCTCATTCTCATTCTCATTCTCATTCTCATTCTCATTCTCATTCTCATTCTCATTCTCATTCTCATTCTCATTCTCATTCTCATTCTCATTCTCATTCTCATTCTCATTCTCATTCTCATTCTCTTCTCATTCTCATTCTCATTCTCATTCTCATTCTCATTCTCATTCTCATTCTCATTCTCATTCTCATTCTCATTCTCATTCTCATTCTCATTCTCATTCTCATTCTCATTCTCATTCTCATTCTCATTCTCATTCTTCATTCTCATTCTCATTCTCATTCTCATTCTCATTTCTCATTCTCATTCTCATTCTCATTCTCATTCTCATTCTCATTCATTCTCATTCTCATTCTCATTCTCATTCTCATTTCTCATTCTCATTCTCATTCTCATTCTCATTCTCATTCTCATTCTCATTCTCATTCTCATTCTCATTCTCATTCTCATTCTCATTCTCATTCTCATTCTCATTCTCATTCTCATTCTCATTCTCATTCTCATTCTCATTCTCATTCTCATTCTCATTCTCATTCTCATTCTCATTCTCATTCTCATTCTCATTCTCATTCTCATTCTCATTCTCATTCTCATTCTCATTCTCATTCTCATTCCATTCTCATTCTCATTCTCATTCTCATTCTCATTCTCATTCTCATTTCTCATTCTCATTCTCATTCTCATTCTCATTCTCATTCTCATTCTATTCTCATTCTCATTCTCATTCTCATTCTCATTCTCATTTCATTCTCATTCTCATTCTCATTCTCATTCTCATTCTCATTCTCATTCTCATTCTCATTCTCATTCTCATTCTCATTCTCATTCTCATTCTCATTCTCATTCTCATTCTCATTCTCATTCTCATTCTCATTCTCATTCTCATTCTCATTCTCATTCTCATTCTCATTCTCATTATCTTCTCATTCTCATTCTCATCTCATTCTCATTCTCATTCTCATTCTCATTCTCATCTCATTCTCATTCTCATTCTCATTCTCATTCTCATTCTCATTCTCATTCTCATTCTCATTCTCATTCTTCATTCTTATTCTTATTCTTATATTCTTATTCTTATTCTTATTCTTATTCTTATTCTTATTCTTATTCTTATTCTTTATTTCTTATTCTTATTCTTATTCTTTCTTATTTCTTATCTTATTCTTATTCTTATTCTTATTCTTATTCTTATTCTTATTCTTATTCTTATTCTTATTCTTATTATTATTATTATTATTATTATTATATTATTATTATTATTATTATTATTATTATTATTATTATTATTATTATTATTATTATTATTATTATTATTATTATTATTATTATTATTATTATTATTATTATTATTATTATTATTATTATTATTATTATTATTATTATTATTATTATTATTATTATTATTATTATTATTATTATTATTATTATTATTATTATTATTATTATTATTATTATTATTATTATTATTATTATTATTATTATTATTATTATTATTATTATTTTGTTTTTTCTCCTTTTCAGGGCTTTTGCTAAAGTGGGATTCTCTTGAATCAGTCACTTTACCCGTTTTTATTGAGGTTTCTCAATTTACGTTTGTGAAGGTAAGTTAAGGGTTTTTCTTACAATACGACAGGTTTCCAGTATCACTGATTTCTGCACTGTCGTGAATATTTTTTTATCTGTGATATTTATTTGTTTTAGGTATGATTCCAAGTTCCTCGAGACCAGGCCTGTAACTGAGATGACAATAGGAACTATGGTAAGACTTTTAAGTTGATGGATGTTTCTGTATTCTTCGGATAAGTCAAAATATTTATTAATTTTTTCTCTTTCAGCTTTTTCTAGGTTGTGATCGTTCGGATGCGTGATGTCAATGAAAAAACCCCGCCTTTCCTTTTTTTCTACTAAGACAATGTCAGGTCTATTACAGGGGATTGGTTTATCCGTTTGAATTGGCGTGTCCCAGTATAGAAGGTATGTATCATTTTCATGTACTGGAAATGGAACATATTTAAAGTGTTGTTCAGTTTTATTTAGGAAATTGCAGTAAATAGCAAGGTGTTGATGAATTATATTAGCTGTTAAATTGTGCCGTTTTAAATATTCTGTAGGTGCTAACACCGTACATCCTGCTATAATATGTTCTATCGTCTCGGAGTGACGTCTACACATTCTACAGAGATCATTGTCTAGTTGTACTTCATGAATCGTTCTTATGTGGTTTCTTGTTGCCATGACATTGTCCTGAATGGCCACCATAAATCCCTCTGTCTCTCCGTATAGGTAACCTTTTTTTAACCATTCCGTCGATGCTTCAGCCTTTGATTGATTAAGGTGATTAGGAAATTTTCCGTGAAGAGGTTTTGATAGCCATTTATTTTTTAGAGTAGCGAGGTCAGGTAAGTCATGAGTTTTTTCTCTGAATTTTACCGGTGAGTAAGTTCCAATTTCAGTTATGACTTTATGAAGTATAGATGTAGCGGACTTCCTGCGAAAATATGTTCGTAATTTATTTATTTGCCTGTGGTGAAGTAGTGCGATGTCTATGAGTCCTCTTCCTCCCAATTTTCGTGGGATGTAGAGCCTTTCGGTGCACGCTTTAGGATGATGGATTAGATACTTCGACATTTGTACACGAATTACGCGGTTGAGAGCTTCTAACTCGGTGTTTGACCAACCAATTATTCCAAAGGAATAAGCAGTTGCTGGTATCGCATAAGTGTTGATTGCTTTGATTTTGTTTTTAGCTGTGAGTTCCGTCCAGAGTATTTGTTTGGTTCTTTTCTCGAGTGTTAGGCTAAGTATATTCTTTGCTTCTTTTTTGTTGATAACTAGTTTCTGTTTGTATCCTAGATACTTATAGTTTTCATTGTTTAGGTATTTAATGTTCTCGATTTCAATGTTATCATATTCTTTTGGTTTTCCGCGATGAGCTACTAACTTTGCACATTTATCAAGACCAAATTTCATTTTGATATCATTACTGAATACCTCTGTCAGCTCTATCAGTCTATCCAGATCCTTTTCTGATGACGCATATAATTTTAAATCATCTACGTAAAACAAGTGAGCCATTGTGTAGGATATATCACCCTGCTTTAGTTTATATCCGATGTTGGATCGTTGCAAAGCTTTTGAGAGCGGGTTTAGGCTTAAAATAAACCAGACAGGACTAAGAGAGTCACCCTGAAAAATACCGCTTTTAATATTGATTTCATCAGTCGTTATTTCTCTGTTGTTCAGTGTGAGAATAAGTGTGGTTCTCCAGGAGTTCATGCATTCACTGAGGAATTTGATTATATTTTTGTCGATTTTGTACAACTCTAGGACTTCTAATAGCCAGCTGTGTGGTACAGAGTCGAATGCTTTCTGATAATCGATCCATGCCACTGCGATGTTCCGTGATCTATGTTTGGCATCTTGTGTTATTACTTCGTCAATAATCAGTTGTTCTTTACATCCCTGTGATTTTTTCCTACACCCTTTTTGTTCTTCTGTTAAGATATCTTGTTGTACCAGATGGTTGTCTATTTTTTCAGCGATTATTGACGTAATTATTTTATAGAGTGTTGGTAAGCAAGTAATTGGTCGGTAATTTTTTGGGTCATCAGTTCTCTCTGATTTTGGAAGCATGTATGTAACACCTTTAGTTAGGTAGGCTGGCAATTTCTCTTTATTCATCAAGATGCGGTTTACCTGCACAGCAAGCTGTTTCCACACATTTAGCTTTTTCCACCAGTAGTTATGTATCATATCGATACCTGCCGCCTTCCAGTTTTGAGTTTTTAAAACAGCCTTCTTTACGTCTTCCTCTGAGATGTTTATAAGATTCATCGCTGGTATTGTTTGGCATTCTTGTCTCTCTGTACTCAACCACGTAGCTTTTTTGTTGTGTTCGCCCTTTTTCTTCCATACGTTTGACCAGAAATTCATTAACTCTTAACTCTTCTTTTTTTGGGAGGGATGAAAGTTTTTGTTGTTTTGGTTCTAAAGTCTTATAAAAATGCTTTTCGTTTCTGTAAAAGATTTTGTTTTGTTCTCTTCTTTTAAAGCTCTTGTTGTACCGTCTTAATCTCTTACCCAATGCTGCTATTCTCTGTTTAAGTTCGTCTATGAAAATTGACAGTTTTTCTTTATATTTTCTTTCCCCTATTTGTATGTTCCTTTCTTTGAGAATTTTCTTTATGTCTTTTCTTAAATTTTCCTTTTCCCAAGCCAGCAATTTTGTTATGCGACTTCTTATATTTTTAATTTTTGTTTCTAACCTTATTTTCCACTTGGGTGCCTTCCCTTCTGTTTTATGAGCTTGTGGTTTTGTTTTTATTTCCATGTGTTCTATCACAGTTTTTGCTGCACAATATACCAAACATTGCGTCTTTGTAATAGGGTCATCTTCTTCTAGTAAGTTTAATAATTCTTCGTTGATGATTTGGATTCCTTCTTCTGTTTTTGAGTTTGGTCTAATTTTGGGCAGTTTTTCTCTTTTTTCTGGGTCAGTTTCTTGGTACATTATTATGTATTTTTTAAATGTGTTAACAAGATTAATTTGTAAAACGTTTTCCTTAGTTACAGGTACCACGGTCTCTAGAACCTCTACGTCGCTTGATGCTTCTTCCAGCATTACGGGTAGGTTGTTTGTTTCCTGTGGTGTTATGTTCTGCCTTCTGATCATTTGTTGTACTT
This sequence comes from Aspidapion aeneum, assembly GCA_963576565.1. Taxonomy (NCBI): domain Eukaryota; kingdom Metazoa; phylum Arthropoda; class Insecta; order Coleoptera; family Brentidae; genus Aspidapion; species Aspidapion aeneum. Next base: position 84,228,177 of record OY755038.1, on the reverse strand, counting down.
CGTCTTTAATGTTTGCAATTTCCAATGCAGTTAGCAGAGAATGAGTTCTGATAGCGTAGAGTTGGTTGGCTATTTGTGACTCAGTAAAATTTACGTCTGGCTTTAAACGTCTCCATTCAATAAGCATCTTCTTTCGAAAACCTTGTTTGCTTGACTCGCACTTTGTGCCAAGGAAGTAAGCTCGCATAATGTCTTCGTTTTCCATTTTGGTCCATTTTTTTCTACGAGTTTGTCTATTCTGAACCTCGGGAGGAGCAACATCTTCTTGATGTGCTATTCTCGCTTCTTGAGGCTCATCACTTCCTGATACCGTTGTCATAGGCCGCCTTGTGGGATTGTTACCTCTATTATTATTATTATTATTATTATTATTATTATTATTATTATTATTATTATTATTATTATTATTATTATTATTATTATTATTATTATTATTATTATTATTATTATTATTATTATTATTATTATTATTATTATTATTATTATTATTATTATTATTATTATTATTATTATTATTATTATTATTATTATTATTATTATTATTATTATTATTATTATTATTATTATTATTATTATTATTATTATTATTATTATTATTATTATTATTATTATTATTATTATTATTATTATTATTATTATTATTATTATTATTATTATTATTATTATTATTATTATTATTATTATTATTATTATTATTATTATTATTATTATTATTATTATTATTATTATTATTATTATTATTATTATTATTATTATTATTATTATTATTATTATTATTATTATTATTATTATTATTATTATTATTATTATTATTATTATTATTATTATTATTATTATTATTATTATTATTATTATTATTATTATTATTATTATTATTATTATTATTATTATTATTATTATTATTATTATTATTATTATTATTATTATTATTATTATTATTATTATTATTATTATTATTATTATTATTATTATTATTATTATTATTATTATTATTATTATTATTATTATTATTATTATTATTATTATTATTATTATTATTATAATTATTATTATTATTATTATTATTATTATTATTATTATTATTATTATTATTATTATTATTATTATTATTATTATTATTATTATTATTATTATTATTATTATTATTATTATTATTATTATTATTATTATTATTATTATTATTATTATTATTATTATTATTATTATTATTATTATTATTATTATTATTATTATTATTATTATTATTATTATTATTATTATTATTATTATTATTATTATTATTATTATTATTATTATTATTATTATTATTATTATTATTATTATTATTATTATTATTATTATTATTATTATTATTATTATTATTATTATTATTATTATTATTATTATTATTATTATTATTATTATTATTATTATTATTATTATTATTATTATTATTATTATTATTATTATTATTATTATTATTATTATTATTATTATTATTATTATTATTATTATTATTATTATTATTATTATTATTATTATTCTTATTATTATTATTATTATTATTATTATTATTATTATTATTATTATTATTATTATTATTATTATTATTATTATTATTCTTATTATTATTATTATTATTATTATTATTATTATTATTATTATTATTATTATTATTATTATTATTATTATTATTATTATTATTATTATTATTATTATTATTATTATTATTATTATTATTATTATTATTATTATTATTATTATTATTATTATTATTATTATTATTATTATTATTATTATTATTATTATTATTATTATTATTATTATTATTATTATTATTATTATTATTTGTGAGTTCCGTCCAGAGTATTTGTTTGGTTCTTTTCTCGAGTGTTAGGCTAAGTATATTCTTTGCTTCTTTTTTGTTGATAACTAGTTTCTGTTTGTATCCTAGATACTTATAGTTTTCATTGTTTAGGTATTTAATGTTCTCGATTTCAATGTTATCATATTCTTTTGGTTTTCCGCGATGAGCTACTAACTTTGCACATTTATCAAGACCAAATTTCATTTTGATATCATTACTGAATACCTCTGTCAGCTCTATCAGTCTATCCAGATCCTTTTCTGATGACGCATATAATTTTAAATCATCTACGTAAAACAAGTGAGCCATTGTGTAGGATATATCACCCTGCTTTAGTTTATATCCGATGTTGGATCGTTGCAAAGCTTTTGAGAGCGGGTTTAGGCTTAAAATAAACCAGACAGGACTAAGAGAGTCACCCTGAAAAATACCGCTTTTAATATTGATTTCATCAGTCGTTATTTCTCTGTTGTTCAGTGTGAGAATAAGTGTGGTTCTCCAGGAGTTCATGCATTCACTGAGGAATTTGATTATATTTTTGTCGATTTTGTACAACTCTAGGACTTCTAATAGCCAGCTGTGTGGTACAGAGTCGAATGCTTTCTGATAATCGATCCATGCCACTGCGATGTTCCGTGATCTATGTTTGGCATCTTGTGTTATTACTTCGTCAATAATCAGTTGTTCTTTACATCCCTGTGATTTTTTCCTACACCCTTTTTGTTCTTCTGTTAAGATATCTTGTTGTACCAGATGGTTGTCTATTTTTTCAGCGATTATTGACGTAATTATTTTATAGAGTGTTGGTAAGCAAGTAATTGGTCGGTAATTTTTTGGGTCATCAGTTCTCTCTGATTTTGGAAGCATGTATGTAACACCTTTAGTTAGGTAGGCTGGCAATTTCTCTTTATTCATCAAGATGCGGTTTACCTGCACAGCAAGCTGTTTCCACACATTTAGCTTTTTCCACCAGTAGTTATGTATCATATCGATACCTGCCGCCTTCCAGTTTTGAGTTTTTAAAACAGCCTTCTTTACGTCTTCCTCTGAGATGTTTATAAGATTCATCGCTGGTATTGTTTGGCATTCTTGTCTCTCTGTACTCAACCACGTAGCTTTTTTGTTGTGTTCGCCCTTTTTCTTCCATACGTTTGACCAGAAATTCATTAACTCTTAACTCTTCTTTTTTTGGGAGGGATGAAAGTTTTTGTTGTTTTGGTTCTAAAGTCTTATAAAAATGCTTTTCGTTTCTGTAAAAGATTTTGTTTTGTTCTCTTCTTTTAAAGCTCTTGTTGTACCGTCTTAATCTCTTACCCAATGCTGCTATTCTCTGTTTAAGTTCGTCTATGAAAATTGACAGTTTTTCTTTATATTTTCTTTCCCCTATTTGTATGTTCCTTTCTTTGAGAATTTTCTTTATGTCTTTTCTTAAATTTTCCTTTTCCCAAGCCAGCAATTTTGTTATGCGACTTCTTATATTTTTAATTTTTGTTTCTAACCTTATTTTCCACTTGGGTGCCTTCCCTTCTGTTTTATGAGCTTGTGGTTTTGTTTTTATTTCCATGTGTTCTATCACAGTTTTTGCTGCACAATATACCAAACATTGCGTCTTTGTAATAGGGTCATCTTCTTCTAGTAAGTTTAATAATTCTTCGTTGATGATTTGGATTCCTTCTTCTGTTTTTGAGTTTGGTCTAATTTTGGGCAGTTTTTCTCTTTTTTCTGGGTCAGTTTCTTGGTACATTATTATGTATTTTTTAAATGTGTTAACAAGATTAATTTGTAAAACGTTTTCCTTAGTTACAGGTACCACGGTCTCTAGAACCTCTACGTCGCTTGATGCTTCTTCCAGCATTACGGGTAGGTTGTTTGTTTCCTGTGGTGTTATGTTCTGCCTTCTGATCATTTGTTGTACTTCGTCTTTAATGTTTGCAATTTCCAATGCAGTTAGCAGAGAATGAGTTCTGATAGCGTAGAGTTGGTTGGCTATTTGTGACTCAGTAAAATTTAC